>BPTQ01000009.1:43151545-43193137 GCA_019973895.1 Chrysanthemum seticuspe
GGCATTTGTTCCACACACTTTGAACATCACCAGGTGTACGCATAATACTAACAGTTCGTTGGCTACGAAGGAAAATGGTTCGAGGGCATCGAAGCCATTTGGTGTTAGTTATGGCTGGTGTCCGACTAGGAGTAATGGCACGTGGATCGCCATACTGTGGTGGACCAAAAGGAGGACACGTTTTGGTACCGTTAGTTTTAGCGAACCAAGGACTATTCCAAAATTTTCCATGGAAAAAATCCCCAGTAAATTCGGGAATAAGCTAGTGAAGACATAGGCAATAACGAATTATAGCAAGGAAAAGTGAAAAATCCAGAGAACTTCCGTTTTACGACCTTACTACGAATAAACCTGCTTTTCCGCGCTTATATGCTTCTTTTACCGGTTTCAGTCTTAGCTCTGTGAGTTTCGACGACTTTGTATTCCGCTGCCGCAGTGACGTATAGACGCTGCGGCAGCCCTTCCTTAAAACGCTGCCCAGTCTTCGCTTTAACGTACAAAAGTTCCCTGCTGCAGTCCAAGATTTCCTCATCCGGCAGCAATGAGTCTGCCGGATCTACGTCGGTTCTGCCGCAGTTTCGACTGCAGCTTTGAGTGTCTCGATTCTGACTTTGGCCATTTTCTTCGTATATTCGCGCCTTTTCGTCCAAATAAGCATCATTCCAGCATTTTGCCTTCAAGAGACCTAAAAAGTGAAAAGGAACGATATTAAGCAATAACGGATACAGAAGTGATCGAATAAGGGCTTAAATGACCCCTAAAAAAGGTACCTTTTAAAACCTTATCAGGAACCAAGCGATTTTGATTGCCATGGTTTTGCACAGGAGGAAAACCAGGTGGTGTCATACCGCTAGGTGCACGGTAATGAGGATCAGCCTGTGGTCGGTATTGATTGTGGTTTACCGAAGCTACGGGAGCTTGGTAAAAGGAAGCATCGGTTGCTTGACAATCATAATACGCATGTGGACCACTACAAGTTTCACACACCTTGTTTACGGCTTTGACTGGTTCTGTCTTATGAATTTTGCTTTTGATTTCCTTAACATCCTTAATCATACAACGGATGGCATCCGTTAGAGCAGCTATCGGAGCTGCTAACTCAGAAGAGTTACTGGATGAAGAAGCAGGAATGTTAGGAGTATTGACTTTGTTGCGAGAAATAGGAACTTTTGATTTTTGCTCGCAAATATCAATCACATCTTTAGGTCTACGATTCAAGATAAGGAATCTTGATCGTTACCGTTTAACCCATTGTAAAAGATATTGACTTGTTGAAGCTCTGTGAATTCATGATGGGGGCATTTCCTGAGGAGATCTTTGAATCTCTCCCATGCCTCTCCAAAGTTTTCATCGAAATTTTGACGAAATCCAGAAATTTCATTTTTAAGATTAGTCGTCTTTGATGGAGGAAAGAAGTAATTGACAAACTTTTGAACAAGATCCTCCCAAGTTTCGATAGATCGAGGGGGTTCTTTTTCCAGCCAAATCCGGGCTGTCCCCTCAAGTGAGAATGGGAAAAGCATCAACTTGATGACTTTTTGTGGCACATCTTTGAAATTGATAGTTGAAGTCAACTTGTTAAACCAACGGATGTGTGCATACGGGTCTTCTCGGTCAAACCCGTGGAATTGATTTGTGGACACAAGTGTGATCAAATGTGTCTTCAATTCGAAGTGATCAGAATTGATTACTGGTAAAACGATGGCATCTCCATAACCCTCGGTGGGTGCCTGGAGCATTTCCGCCATAGTACGTTCGTCTGCCATATTGCTGATTGAAATAGTACGAATCTCGGGTTCGACTATTTGGGCAGCACGTCTACGAGAACGTCTTCTTGGAATTTCTGCTAGATCACGCAAAGGACTCAATGATCTAGAAGAACGAGTGCGCATGCACTAGAGTTAACTCTAAGGGATCTCAGAGCCAAGGAAGGGAATTATGAAAATGAGGAAAGAAGATTATTTTTGAATTTTATGGTTATACATATATAGAGAAACAAAAGAAAAAATATTTTTGTATTTTATATGTTTTGAGATGTTTTTGGGTTTTTTGGATTTTTTTTATAAGAAAATATGTAGATATATATAGATGGATGGTATGAACAAAGAGTGAGGATTCAAATCACTAATCTGCTAGACGATAGATAATCAGCACAGCTCCCCGGCAGCGGCGCCAAAAATTTGATCCGTGCCAAACCGTCAAGCTTTTCTCACTCAAGCCGGCCACTTGTGAATGGCCGACCGTAAGAAACTTAAAACGGTTAAGACACGAATGCAATGAAGATCTGGAGAGTATAGTGTTTCCCTGGGTCGTTATGTCCCAGCGAGCTATGCAATGGATCACCAAACGTATAGTGATCGAGGAATTTGAACGGAAAAGAGGGATTAGATATGATTATAACTACAGAAAAAGCCAGCAAATTATAGGGGCTTAAATGCAAATTAAAGAAAGTTAAAAAGATAAAAAAATATTAAATAAACGCTATCACTATTTTTAAAATTGATGAACGTTTAAAACTTAAAACTTACGTTTAAATAAAATTACGTAAACGTACAAAATAAAAAGTGAGATCTAATAAATAAAAGTCCTAAAAATATGAAAATGACATTTTTACAAACCTAATGATAAAAGAAAATTTATAGAAAAAGAAAATTATTTTTATAACTATTAAATTAATTATTATTAATTAAAAACTAATTTTAACTATTTAATAATAACCTAAAATGCAAGAAAATAGGAAATAAAGCTAGAAAAATAAAATTAAGACTTAGAAAAATCTAAAATATCAAAAGAGAATTTTCAAAACTGTTTTTGTATTTTTCTGAATATTTTTGGATTTTCTAGGAATTAAAAACTAATTAAATTACTTAAAAATACAAATTTAACTAAGAAAAATCTAGAAAAATATTTTTTTGTCTTTTTATATTTATCTTAACTTAATAAAAATGAAAAATGATTTTTTTGAAACTTTTCTTAATTAATTGTATTAAATGCTATTTAAAAAGTGCTAAAAATTGATTTAAATGCAGAAAAATAACAAACAGGCCTAGAAAAATCTGAAAAATTCAAGATAAGCTTAAAATAATATTAGGAATCTAGGAAAAATGAAAAAACAGGAGCTTGTGTGGAGGAAATTGAAACTGATGTGCAAAGTGCTTAAAGATAAGCACTTGAAATAAGCAAATGGGCACCAAAAGCTACCAAATGAATACACAAGCTATATAATGCTAAAAGAGCTAAAATGCAACAATTATTAACAAGCCTTGACCTCTGATTATCAAGCTTAACAGATTTGAGGATAAAAGCTTATGGGCTAAAAACAGTGAAAAGGTACCAAGTTTGAGCCACAAAATAAGCACTCAAATAAGCTAGAAATCTAAAACAAAAACTTGGAACCTACACTAGACCTGGGTGGGAACTTGTAAACCAAAAACCAAGCTTAGACAAGCTCTTGTGAGCTCTGTGCAAAGGCTGCAAGAACTGCACAAAACCTGTGCAGTTCAATGCCCTGTGCACAGGGCATTTGAGGCCATTTTGATGAGCATATTTGAGACTTATAAAAATTTCACAAAATTATACAAAAATGCTAATAAGAAATTAGACCAACAGGAGATTTTAAAACAACAAGTTTCACTAAGTTTGGCCCAAAAATGAGTGAATGAAAATTCATCTTAGTTGGCTCAAAACAGGCTTTGTCCAATTTGACTTTTGATACAAATCTGAAAGTTTGACTTATTTGAACTTAGACCTTGATTTCTCAACTGAAAATGATGTAATAAGATTAGATGAAGCTATTGCAAGCTTTGTCTATGATATTTGAACACAAAACAAGATTTTGAATTTGTAAAACTCCAACAGTTAAGTCATTAGGACAGATTTCATGGGATTTTGACTTTCAGTGTGTTGCAGGCACAATCTAAGACAGGTTTGAGTGTAAATAAACTTGACAAGTATGAACCAACAGATTTCAAACACTGAACACAATTATAACACAGATTATGCAACTAATCCAAACACCCCATTTATGACTGTTTTGCAATTTAAAATGAACTACCCACTGATCTAGCTAATGCAGACATTAAAACTGAATTAAACTAACCTAAATACAATCTAAACAACAAATATAAACCAATCTAAACCATAAATGCAGATTATGCAATAGCTATTTAAAATTAACTTACAAGAGGTCCCAGCCACTATGGCTTGAAAACAGTAACCAAAGGACCACTAGCCTATTTAAATGAATCCAATGAACTCTGAATCAACCCAATTCCAATACTGCTTCAACCCATGTCCATTTCCATTTCCATTTTTGCCCCGTTTGACTTTTGTTGACCAAAGTCCAATTTTGCTAGAAACTTAAATATGAGCTTATCAAAAGCTATGAGGAGCTTATGTAAGCTTGTATGAGCTTAAAAATAAACTACTAAACACTTGTACATAAGATTTTGAATTTGGAAATTGCAACAGTGAACATAACAAGATGAAATGGTAATATAACTTAAATTGGTACTTGAAATTGGTTTATCTTGATAAAATAACTTAAGGAGAATACAATACAACAAAAGATTACAGATTTTTAACTTAAATAAAACTTTTATACTAAAAACGACATTAATGAAAATTTAAAAACTACAAGACTACTCCTTTCTTCTTCTCTTGCTTCCTTTTTATACCCAAACTCTTTCTCTCTCATCTCTGACTGTTTCCCACTTGAGTTGATAGCCATTGGATGGCTTAGTTTCATCTTGGCCATTGAATGGATTTTTGGCGCCAAAGTTGGATTTTAACAGTGGGGTTGAGTGAGGTGGGAGGAGAGGCATTAAATGCATCTTGGAGGTTAGCTGAGGTGGGGGGAACAAGGAAAAGTGGAGGTGAGGAGGGGGGATGGGTGGTGCCTGGTTTTGCAGAGGCATTTGGTGGGAGAAAGACTTTGGCGTGTTTGCCTTGTTTGACCAAGATTTGACTTGGGATTAATAATGCCAGGGGGTCAAAAGCAAAGGGAAGGGTCCAAATGGGGTAATGACAGGGGTCCAATTTGGTTTATGACAAGGCCAAAAGGTGCAAAGGGTCAAAGGCAATGTTTATTAATACAAGGACCTTTATGTAATTTCTGAAAATGCAAGGACCATAGCTGCCATTTTGCAAAGTTGCTCTAAAGGACCAAAAGTGACAAGCTTCCATACTACAAGGACCAAACTTGACATTTTCCAATTTTCCAGGGGCCATTTCTGCCAAATTTCAAACTTGAAGGACTAATTTTGTAATTTATCAAAACTTTTGATATTTTTCACCAAAGGACTAATTTTGACAAGTTATGATTTAAAAAGGACCTTTGGTGATTTTTCTTTTGAAATTAGGACTTAGGGACTATTTTTGACAATTTTAGAAACTTGGGGGACTGAAACTGCCAATTATGCAAACTTTGCTCGTTTTTCATCTGATTTTGAATATTTTGCATCTGAAACATATAAAATGCAATTTTGAGATATTTTCAGTATTTTGATGCATTTCTGAGCATTTTTAAACGTTTTGCAGTTCAGATTTGACCAAAAATGATGAGTATTTACACACTCATCAATCCCCCACACTAAACTATTGCTAGTCCCTAGCAATATTTTGAGAAAAACTTAATGGATTTGAATCTCTTTACCAAAAGCCATTACTTCTGGAGTAGCCAAATGTTTCAGTTCAAGTAAGAACCATGGTACACCGATAACCATGTGATTTTGAGCAAACCACCAGCTTTCAACGGATTTGATTTGTCTTTACCAGAAGCCGTTTGCTCTGGACTAGCCAACTCTTAGATAAATTATCAGTATTATCTTTGGTGAGCTGATTACCAATTATGGATTTTCCACTGCCTTTACCACAAGCCATAAACTTGCTGGCTAGCCAACTCTTCACTTTTAAGGATATGGTGAGCTGAATACCATACAATTTTGGGCAAATTGCAAGCCGTAAACGGATTTGAGATATCTTTACCAAGAGCCGTTTGCTCCTGGATTAGCCAATCCTTTTGTTTTTTAGACAAGGCGGACTGATAACCAATTGAGTAAGTGTAAAACACTTACTCCAAAAAAAAATTTTGGCCAAAAACGGGGGAATTAGGCGGATAATACATGATAAAATTCGTGAGAATTCCCCCCCACACTTAGAAATGAATATTTCCCTCAATATTCAAAGTACCGGCGGTTATGCCGAAACAAAGAACGTAAAAGGGAAATACTACGGCCATTATTTAGAAAGATTTTTTTTTTTTTTTTTTTAATTAAATTGGAACTTATATACATACATAACATGTGGGGCAACTCCCCCACACTAAGGTGGTACACACGGGTGAAAACCCATGTTTAGCTACTGTTTTTGATTACCGAGTCGCTAGCTTGACTCGACCCCGAATTCATTTGTTCATGGGGAAAGTGACGTGGAAAACCAATCTCGATCGGACTTTCGTTCACAATGTTAATAAACATATGAACATCAGAAAGTTCCACACCGATGAGATATAACCGCGGTATTGTTAATAGTAGAAACTATAAGGGATGATACCGGGGTCAAAGATGGTGTCCTCATTCCCGAAAGAGAAAAGGGAAAGAGCAACCACACCATCTGTGAAGAATGGAATAAAGACGTACATGAGAATGCAAGTCCATTCCTCAGCAGAGAGAAGCAAATCACCAGTTTTGACATCTTGAAGCTTAAACTTGAAGCTTAGATGGTGATTGTCAAGAAGATGTCCGGGAGGGAGGGTGGGAAACGGTTCTTCAATCAACAGATTTTCCAGAAAAAGGATGTCTCCCTCCGGATCAAAGTAAGTGTTATCAATTCCTGTTGGAATTGAGTCATCACTAAGAAAGGCATCGACTTCATTCCAAAAGTTGTCATCTTCCTCATCAGGAGTGAGAGAAGGGATGGAAGAGTCGGGAATAAGACTGGAAGATGATGGATCATTTTTGAGCAATTCATCAATGGGAAGAATGTCTCCCATTGGATCACAATCCTCATCATCCAATTCAGATGAAACAGAAGAGAGTTTGGTTTCATCCACAGAGTTAACAAACTCGATGCGACAAACTGATTCCGGAGGTGGGACAAGTGGTGTGCTCTTAGAGCTAGCAATTTCCACCACTTCCGATGAAGTCTCCGAATATAGATCATCATCATCATCCAGAACACTCTTGACTTCCCTGGTACAGCTTTCAAACCATTTGTTTGAACCAGGGGTGATTTTTAAAGCTTTTAGCTCAGCACGTTTTTGGTGACTCGTCTTAACCGTGAAATTTGAGAGTGTTGCATTGAATCTTTCAGATTTTTGATCAATTGTGGCAACACTCTGTTTAGACAGAGGTTTGGAGTTCTGGTTGATATTCAATGTGAGCTCTTCGTTGTCAACCCGTATGGTCAACTCTTCAGCGAACACATCAATCAGAGCACGACTCGTTCTCAAGAAAGCTCTCCCTAAGATGAGGGGAACTCTAGGATCTGCATCGAAGTTTACTACAACAAAGTCAGTAGGAAAGTGAAACTTTCCCACTTTCATCACGACATCCTCGGCTATCCTAAGTGGACGAGTTATGGTACGGTCCGCTAGCTCGAGTGTCATACAAGTGGATGAAAGTTTAGGAAGGGACAGTTTCTTCCATACTGAGAGTGGCATGAGGTTAATGCTAGCGCCAAGATCGGCCAAGGCGGAGCATTGAACCATCCCCAAGAAATCACACGGGATTAGAAATCTGCCAGGGTCTTCAAGCTTTTTGGGAAGCTTCTTGAGAAGGACCGCTGAGCATTGCTCATTGAGAGGAGTTTTAGCCATCTCTGATAGCTTATCTTTGTTGGTGAGTAAGCCTTTAAGCGTGGATGCAAATTTAGGCATTAGAACGAGAGCATCAACGAAGCTTATATCAAAGTGAAGCTCATTGAAGATTTGGAAAAAATTTTCCATTTGCTCTTTGTTTTTGTCTTTGAGCTTCTCATCATTCATTCTTGATGGGTAAGGAAGCTGACTAGACTTTTGAGCCGGGATGGAAGTCATTTCTGGCTCAGGATTTTTCTTCGGAACTTCGGGTTCCGGACTTAAAGCTTGGACTACCGAAGGTGGGACGTGTGCGGTACTTCGTGGGCTTGAGAATTGCACCTTGTCCGTTGTATCCTTGGTAACTTGACTCATTGCCACAGGAGGAGGGGGCATTGGAGTCGAAGGTCCATTGTGCGTCTTACCACTACGAGTGGTGACGGCTTTCAACTCGGCATTGGGATTAGGAATAGTATTGCTTGGGAGTCCTCCAGAAGATGATGAAGCTTTGTTCATATTCATGTTCATGAAACTGCTCATCATATTCTTTAACTCATTTGTCTGCCGAGACATTGTGGTATCAATTTCCTTTTTAAGCTCAACTCTCATGTTATTGATCTGATTTTGCATTGAACGCATGTTTGACTCAGTAATTTTCATGAAGTCAGCATATCTCTCATACCTTAAGGAAAGTTTGAAGGGTCTTCGTGAGATTGTTGAAGATGAAAGATTAGAAAAACCTTTTGATAGTACTATAGCCTATGCCTGCATGGATGCCAAACGATCTCAGGAACTCTTAGAGTATGTAATTGTCACAAGTCCGAAATCTAGCAATAGGCGAGATAGAATAGTTGTGCCTTGTTCTATGCCTAAAGCCAAGCATGTGACCTTTGATATGCCTTGTTCCATGTCTAAATTCAAGCAAGCAACCTGTGATGTGCCTCCTAGAATTTCAGATCCCAGCACTTCTAGACCAGGAATGCAGAAAGTAGTGAAGCCATGTAATGTTCCCCTCGTTACTTCTACAGATGTTAAGATTGACACTAAAGTTTGCGGGTCAAAACCTAGAAGCAATGCAAAGAAGGATAGGATTACGCAAACTAAAAGTGATCATGATAAGGAAGTGAAAGAACACCATAGGGACAAGAAGTTTGATTTGAACAAAAAGAATCATGTTAGTTCTAGTATTAGCTCCAAGCTTACTGAAATTAATTCGAGCCCTTATGCTGTCTGCAAAACATGTAAAAAATGTTTATCTTCTGGTAATCATGATAAATGTGATGTGTTATCTCTGAGGTATATGATTCATAACCCAGTTAAGAAAGTTTGGAGAGCGAAACAGATTAAGCAATCCTGGAAACCTACAGGGAATGTGTTTACAAATGTAGGATTTCAGTGGAAGCCCACAGGTCGAATATTAACGCATGGCAAACCTTACCCCTTAGCTAGATCCACTATGCATAGAATAGTGCCTGTTAAGGTTTGGAAGCCAACTGGTAGAATAATCCCATTAAGCACAAAAGGTCATTTGACTAAGTCTGATGCTTCTACTAGTTCAGCTCCTAGTGATAATGCCATTGCATCTAGGGTTTCTGCTGATTCAAAGATTGTTTGTGCTAACCAAAAAGAACCCATCAGCACGTGGGGATCCAATGTTTCCAATTCTCTGTCTTCGTCTGTTGTCCAAAGCAGGTCGTACAAATCGTCCCTTGGTATTTGGATTCGGACAGCTCTAAACATATGATTGGGCTCTTAACAATGACGTCTGTTCACTTCAGTTCAGGCCTCGTACTTCATCATTATGGTGTCTGCAGATAACACTTCAGGCCCCGTTCTTCAAAGAAAAGAAAAATGTACGCTCTTCTGTGCGCTTTATCTTCAGCTAAAGAGAAATTCTCTCATGAATGGCCATACTCATCTACATTCTTCATCAATAAGCTTCATGTTTTTCCACGCTCATTCAATCATCAAGTGTATCTATGTTCATTGGTGTATACTCTTATTCACTTGTTAAATCAAAAATGGCAACTTCGGATGCAATTTTTGAGGGGGAGAAGAGTGAATATACTACATGATGATGGATGTTTGAAGAATGGTTATACGACTTAATTTTTGATGATGATGAGTGTATATTCTTTTTGATGAAGAGTGAATATACTAAGGATAATTGGGATTCATAGTTTTGATTTTTGATGACTCTCCTCCAACGCCTAATGCTTCACTTACTAAGGATAATTGGGAATCAATGTTTGGGATTCATTGTTTTTCAAAGATAGGTTTGATGAGTACTTTCAACCTTCGACGAATGTTGATTATCCAGCTTCTGAAGCTCATGCTCTGGTTTCTATTAACTCAACTAGTTCACCATCTAAGAAGTACTTCTTGGAATTCTCAAGAAACCTTATCTCCAGTTATTTCACAAGGCGTTTATAATGACTATCTTGATATTGTAAGTTGAACTATTGAATAATGATCCGCTCTTTGGTATTCCTGTGCCAAATCTTCACGGATTGTTGTTCATGGATAATGATCCGCTCTTTGGTATTCCTTTGCCAAATCTTTACGGATTATTGTTCCTCTCATTGTGCACGCTATAAATCAACCACATGAACATTAAGGAAAATGACTACCTCATTCGCTCGAAGACATTTGTGGTGAATCTTCCAGATCAGTCTCTACATGTATACCTTTAGGAAGAATGCATTAATGTCGAGAAATCATTTGTTCCGGTTCATTCAGTGGATCGACGTACATCCGATTGTACGTTTATTCACGTGTTTGGCATTTGACACAAGCTGATTACTTCGGAGTTAATCAATTATCACTTATTTGAGATTGAAGTTAAAATTCACAAAGGCGAGCTTAAGATGCAAATGCATGGAATTCTTCTTCAGTTTCAAGTTTGGTATATCAGGTTTTCTTTATCAGTGGTCACTTCAAATTGTCTACATATGGGTTGATAAAGATAGTCAGAGAGAGTTTCTATTGCAGTGGTCCTATGGCTCCTGGACACTCCAGTTCAGGACCCGCACTTCAAGACAGTCCCATTAGTTCATCCCTTATACCAAATTCTTCTCCAGAAACTCCATATGTACCTCCATCTGATGTTGATTTAAAGAAATTGTTTGATCCCATGTTTGATGAACATTATGAGCCAAGTGCTAATGAACTGACAATTCCTACTTCAGAGGCTGCTCATATTCCTGTGAATGACGTCAATCCTTCAATCTCAATATCATTAAGTCAAGAAGCGCCTGCTGCTGATCACTCTGTCTCATCAACAAATCATCAAACTTCGAGGGTACATCATGGAACTATGTCTGGTATCAATGATGAAGTTAATCCCTTTGCTACTCCTGAAGATGCTCCATTTGTGTATTTGCTCCTGAATCTTCATCAGAACCATCTTCTTCAGGAGACATCAACTCTGCTACTTCAGTCCCTCAACCACTGCCCCATGAACACCTCAGAAAATGGACTCACGATCATCCATTGGACAACATCATTGGAAATCCCTCTCGTCCTGTATCCACACGTACAACTTGCAACCGATGCCTTGTGGTGCTTCTTCAACTCCGTACTCTCTAAGATCGAACCAAAAGATGTTAACCGCCATGAATGAAGACAGCTGGTTCAATGCCATGCAAGAAGAAATTCATGAGTTTGATCGACTTGATGTATGGGAGTTAGTACCTGCTCCAGATTGTGCAATGATTATTGCTCTAAAATGGATTTTCAAAGTGAAACTTGATGATCATGGTGATGTGTTGAAGAACAAGGCTCGATTAGTTGCTAAAGGATACCGTCAAGAGGAGGGTATAGACTTTGAAGAATCTTTTGCTCCTGTTGCTCGAATCGAGGCAATCAGAATCTTTTTGGCTAATGCTGCTAGTAAGAACATGGTAGTCTATCAGATGGACGTGAAGACGGCATTCCTGAACGGAGATCTTAAAGAAGTCGTCTATGTCAGCCAACCTGAAGGCTTTGTAAATCCAGAGCATCCTACCCACTTTTATCGTCTGAAGAAGGCTCTGTACGGTTTAAAGCAAGCTCCAAGGGCATGGTATGATACGCTATCAAAGTTTCTTCTATCTACCGGATTTAGCAAAGGAGCAGTTGATCCAACATTGTTCACCAGGAAGTCAGGCAAACATATAATTCATGTTCAAATTTATGTTGATGATATCATTTTTGCCTCGACCGACCCAATGGAATGTGATCGTTTTTCTAATGAAATGGGTTCAAAATTTCAAATGTCAATGATGGGACAAATGTCATTTTTCTTGGGATTACAAATTTCACAAAGTCCCGGAGGCATTTTCATAAATCAATCTAAATATGCAAATGAGATTTTAAAGAAATTTGGATTTGATTCTAGTGACCCTGTTGACACTCCCATGATTGAACGAACCAAGCTGGATGAGGACCACTCAGGGATCATGGTAGATCAAACGAAATACCGTAGTATGATTGGATCCCTGATGTACCTCACAGCGAGTAGACCAGACATCTTGTTCGTTGTGTGCATGTGTGCTAGATATCAGTCTAAGCCTACTAAAAAGCACCTTGAAGCGATTAAACGGGTCTTTCGGTATCTCCAAGGAACCATCAATATGGGACTATGGTACCCGAAGGACACCGGTATGTCACTAACGGCCTATGCAAATGCTGATCATGCAGGTTGTCAAGATACACGTCGAAGTACGTCTGGAGGTGCTCAGTTTTTGGGTGATAAGCTTGTGAGGTGATCTTCAAAGAAGCAAATGAGTACTTCTATTTCCTCTACAGAGGCTGAATACATAGCCATGTCATCCTGTTGTGCTCAAATCTTATGGATGAGATCTCAATTATCTGACTATGGCTTTGTATTCAACAAAATCCCTCTGTACTGTGATAATAAAAGTGCTATTGCTCTCTCATGCAACAATTTTCAACACTCAAGAGCAAAGCATATCTACATTCGACATCATTTCATCAGGGAACAAGTTGAAAAAGGTGTGGTGGAACTCTATTTTGTGAGGTCTGAATACCAGTTAGCTGACATCTTCACCAAAGCTCTTCCAAGAGAACGTTTTGAGTTTATTCTTCCACGTCTTGGCTTGAAAAGCCTTCAACCAGAAACACTCAAACGTCTTCAGGAGGAAGACGAGGAGTAAAGGTCTATATTCATCTATCTCTTGTTTATATCTATTCAAAAATCAAATAGAAAAATATAAAACTTTCAAAATCCATAAAAATATGAAAAATTCGAAAAATCTTCAAAAAATATTGTCATTTTGTCATGTTTCTCTCGATTCGATAATATCTACGGTCTTGATGTTGTCATTCAAAGAATGACACGGGACTTTAGATGTTGTTCGAATTTTTATAAAAAAAAAAAAAAATATATATATATATATATATATATATATATATATATATATATATATATATATATATATATTTTTGGGAGAAAGAGAAACAATGGTTTATTGTCATTTTCAGGCAATAACCCGGTTTTAAAAGAAAGAACACAGCCATGTTTTACCATGTTTTCAAATTCCATGCTCTGATTCTATAAACATTTATCTGCTGAAAACTAACTGCTTTGAAAAATAACTCAGTCTCTATTTTTGATAATCATCAGGACTTACTTGCAAAATCTCTATCTCTCAATCAACAACCTATGTCATTGATTGAGGGGGAGAATGATTTCAATTAAATTAAAAAGTTATTTGGCATTAAATTGTTTTCAAAAGATATACATGCATGTTTTATCAATGGAGTTTAAAGTCTTAAAATCCGATCCTTATCAGTTAAAACGCTTTCATAATCAAGTCACAATTCCCCTTAAAAGTCTTCAAAATCAATTTAAATCTATAAGAGATCACAAATCTCAAATGATTTGATAATTGTGATCGGGGGAGAATGTGTGATTTAAATTGGATTTAAACTGATAATTCGGTAAATGGTTTTATAAGGATGTACATGTTGTCCTTCCCACATGTGACAAACGATTTCAAATTTTCAATGCACATGTTGAGGGGGAGCATCTATCTTAAACCTATGATTTGAAACGTGATCATTTATCCCAATGTGCAGGTTCCCTCTAGTATGTGCAAAACTCTTTTCTAATCTCGAGGCACATATTGAGGGGGAGCAAATTTATGGAAACCTCATCCTTCCCGGAAATGCTTTTATCTTCTTGATTTGATCAGGGAAGTGATGTTGATATCTTTTAGAAAATGGTAATCAAAGAAGTAAATTCTTCCTCTTGCCTCCGTGTGCAAAATGATTTCAAACATTTGATACACATGTTGAGGGGGAGCACCTGTTCTAAAACTATCAAAAACAATTCAGGCACAAAATGTTTTGATAATATATCACAAGTATCTGGATTGATTTTCAAATGGTTTTCAATTGGTTCCAATGGCAGATGAAGAATACCAAATTGACCGACCAACTTTACTTTATGTACGGTGATATAAGGATGATAAGGTTAGGTATGTGTTCCCATGATCCGCCATAACCGGAGGGATCTGCCCAGGGACAATCCACTAGTTAGTGTAGAAGTCCTTAGGTATGATGATAAAAGGAGAAAAGTGAGATATGGGAAGAGTGCGGACTGAAATAGAGCAAGTACTGGAACAAACCCAACAAGGTTCTTGCTATGAAGTCTCGGTAAGCACTGAAGGGGTTGAAGAATTAAAAAGAATTGAATGAGAAAAGGGTGAAAACAAATAGCCCTCCATTTATTCAACCTTAGGGCAGAAACCGGGTTCACTTCATATGCTACTGATGGTAACATCGGTATTGAAGACAATACGTCATGGACCCAGTGACGCACTGCACTTCAACGTTCCAAACCACTCAAGTTCCTCTTAAAAGGACTTGTTTCATTCTCACGGGGAACCGACATTATCTATCGACTTTCTCTTAGAGATTGTTGATATTGAAGAAGGAGACCCTCTCCCTAGTCTCCGGCACAGGATCCAAATATGCACAAATTGAGTCTAGAGCCACGAGATCATCAATAAATCCCATTAGGACACTTTCAATGAAGACTCTCTGTTTCACACAATGTGGAAAGAGAGATCATATCTTGAGTCCTACGCATTATCCTTGTGGTATTGCCAGAACATCTGAGTGATGTGTTTACATATTCACAATGAAGATGGAAAGCCTTCTGGAGCCAACATCAAACAAGCTCCTGGTAGGTGTCATGTGAGATCTATTATATAGATCAACCATGTGACAACTGAACAGAAACAATGGGGCGATTCAATCTCTTGAATCAATCCTGGTTCAGGATATGGATTGACGGATACCTTTGAAAAACCGGTCTTTGTGCTTAACAACTCTTTTCTTTAGCACATCGACCGTGTACTCATTTTTCAAACCAAAAGGTGTTTTTTGATAATTGATTTTCAATAAAACCTTCGTTGTATTGCAAAAACAATTTCTATCGAGCAATACACGATTGTTTTTCAAATCTCTTTTCATCAATCAGTGGACTAAAAATTCGCTGGTTCACTCACTCCGTGTTATCTTCTTTGAGATGTTCCGGTTTGAGAACAGCTAGAGCAGCTGCGAAACCCTGTCAAGGAAATTCTTCGGAATTATACCTGATCACAGGCAGTACATGTACTGATCAACGGGGAACCGTGGGCCGTGTACCTCAATTCAACGAAAGTGATCAAAGACACTTTCGTGCGATTTATTACTAACTGTTGTATGCAGGTACACCCGACGTTTGCAGCTGATCAGAATGAAGCGGTCAATCCATAGCCGCATGCTCACTTAACACATTCATCTCAAAAGAAATCAAGATTAGTGCATCAATGACTATGATATTTTCACTCCATGCTTCTGCTACGCTGCTGCCAATATCATGAATCAACGAAAGCTTCCGCTACTCTGATGAGAAGATATCATGATCCAGAATGTGAGCATGTCGGTCCTAAAGTCACAACATCACATAATACCAACACCACAAAGGATGTCTCAGAGATTTTTGATTGCTGATGATCTCAAAAGCTGGCTCAAAATTATTATCACATGGATCAGTAAAAGACCTCCACTTGGAGTAACCAAACAAGCAATGTGAAGAATCAATGACTATGAGCTTAGGAGCAAAGGACTACATCAAGAATGCAAGAACAATTTTTATGTAATATCTATTTGTATTCTATGTAATTTTGGTACATGATTGAGGTGACCTCCCTTAGGGGGAGATTGTTAGGAATTAGAAATTCCAGGTATTAAAGAGTCGGTCACCTCAAGTTTATGTAATCGTTAGAAAGCTCGTAGTCGTAGTTCTTTTAAGTTAAGTAGTATTTAGTTAAGTAACACCGTGGAGGACGGACGGGTCTTTACCCACTGTATGCCAGATCCACAGCCCGATGTGTGGCGATTTATGTAAGACTATAAATACTCTCTACCTTCCAAGGTAGAGAGTTGGAGCTCATAATAATATCTTTCACTTTCTCTCACTAAGTTCCCTAAACCTCTAACTTTCTCTCTCTAGAACCTCATTCATACGCCACTTTGTATTATGGTTTGATGTGTATGTGAAAACTAATATCTAACAATCACAAATCTCAAATGATTTGATAATTGTGATCGGGGGAGAATTTGTGATTTAAATTGGATTTAAACTGATAATTCGGTAAATGGTTTTATAAGAATGTACAAGCTCTCCTTCCCACATGTACCAAACGATTTCAAATTTTCCATGCACATGTTGAGGGGGAGCATCTATCTTAAACCAAAAAGATTTGAAACGTGATCAATTTATTTCAATGTGCAGTCTTTTCCTAATATGTGCAAAACATTTTCAAATATCTATGCACATATTGAGGGGGAGCAACTGTTTTGAAAACCACATTCTTTATATAACTACTCTTAGATACAAGCCAACCCCTCAAAGATAAAAACTATTTCTATTACAAAATGATGCTTGATGCACATGTTGAGGGGGAGCTCTTATTCTAAAAATATCTAAAACAATTCAGGTACAAAAGGCTTTGATAATATATCACAAGTATCTGTATTGATTTTCAAATGGTTTTTAATTGGTTCCAATGGCAAATGAACAATACCAAATAAACCGACCAACTTTACTTTATGTATGGTGATATAAGGACGATAAGGTTATGTATTTGTTCCCATGATCCGCCAGAACCGGAGGGATCTACCCAGGGACAATCCACTAGATAGTGTAGAAGTCCTTAGGTATATTGAAAAAAGGAGAAAAATAAGATATGGGAAGAGTGCAGACTAAGACTGAGCTAGTACTGGAATAAACCCAACAAGGTTCTAGTTATGAAGTCTCGGTAAGCACTAAAGGGGTTGAAGGATGAAAAAGAATTAAATGAGAAAATGGTGAAAATAAATAGCCCTCCAATTATTCAACCTTAGGGCAGATACCGGGTTCAATTCATATGCTATTGGTGGTTACCAAGGTAACATCGGTATTGAAGACAAGACATCATGGACCCAGTGACGCACTGCACTACAACTTCCCAAGCCACTCAAGTTCCTCTTAAAAGGACTTGTTTCATTCTCACGGGGAACCTACATAATCTATCGACTTTCTCTTAGAGATTGTTGATATTGAAGAAGGAGACCCTCTCCCTAGTCTCCGAAATAGGATCCAAATATGCACAATTGAGTCTAGAGCCACGAGATCATCTATAAATCTCATTAGGACACTTTCAATGAAGACTCTCTGTTTCACACAATGTGGAAAGAGAGTCATATCTTATGAGTCCTACGCATTATCCTTGTGGTATTGCCAGAACATCTGAGTGATATGCAAACATATTCACAATGAAGATGGAAAGCCTTTTGGAGCCAACATCAAACAAGCTCCTGGTAGGTGGCATGTGAGATCTATCCAATAGATCAACTATGTGACAACTGAGCAGAAACAATGGGGCGATTCAATCTTTTGAATCAATCCTTCAGGTTATGGATTGACGGATTCCTTTGAAAAACTGGTCGTTGTGCTTTAAAATCCTTTTCCTTAGCACATCGACTGTGTACTAATATTTCAAAATAAAAGGTGTTTATGATTGATAATTGATTTTCTTTAAAACCTTCGTTGTATTGCAAAAACAATTTCTATTGAGCGGTACACGATTGTTTATCAAATCTCTTTTCATCAATCAGTGAATCTCAATTCGCTGGTTCACTCACTCCGTGTTGTCTTCTTTGAGACGTTCCGGTTTGAGAACAGCTAGACCAGCTGCGAAACCCTGTCAATGAAATTCTTCGGAATTATACCTGATCACAGGCAGTACTTTTACTGGTCAACGGGGAACCGTGGGTCGTGTACCTCAATTCAACGAAAGTGATCAAAGACACTTTCGTGCACTTTATTGCTAACTGTTGTATGCAGGTACGCCCGACGTTTGCAGCTGATCAGAATGAAGCGGTCAATCCATAGCCGCATGCTCACTCTACACATTCACTTCTAAAGAAATCATGATTAGTGCATCAATGACTCTGATATTTTCACTCCATGCTTCTGCTACGCTGCTGCCAATATCATGAATCAATGAAAGCTTCCGCTACTCTGATGAGAATATATCATGATCCAGAAAGTGAGCATGTCGGTCAAAATGTCACAACATCACATAATCCCAACACCACAATGGAAGAGTCAGAGATTTATAATAGCTGATGATCGCAAAGCTGGCTCAAAACTCATTATCACGTGGTTCAGTTAAAGACCTCCACATTGATTATCCAAACATGCAATAATGAAGAATCAATGACTACGAGCTCCTGAGCAAAGAACTACATCAAGAATGCAAGAACAATTTTAAATGTAATATCTGTTTGTGTTCAATGTATTTTTTTTTATGATCTTGAGGTGACCTCCCTTAGGGGGAGATTGTTAGGATTTAGTAAATCCAGTTATTAAAGATTCGGTCACCTCAAGTATATGTAATCGTTAGAAAGCTCATAGTCGTAGATTATTTAATATTTAGTAGTATTTAGTTATGTAACACCGTGGAGGACGGACGGGTCTTTACCCACTGTATGCCTGATCCACAGCCCGTAGGTGGCGACTTATGTAAGAACTATAAATACTCTCTACCTCCCAAGGTATAGAGTTGGAGCTCATAATAAGATTTTTCTTTCTCTCACTAAAGTTTCCAACCTCTAACTTTCTCTCTCTAAAACCTCTTGTATACGCCTCTTTGATCTTGTGGTTTAGTGTGTTTGTGAAATCCAATATGTTACAATATCATATATGGATAATATCCATAACCCATGGTATTGACCCATACCCATATGACTAGGTGCATTGCACTCCTAAGATACATTGTATCTAGTAAAATACCCATGGATCAACCCATAACCCATAAACCCATGACCCATAACCAAAATACCCATGGGTAAAGAGGAGCGTCCCACGAATCCCTAGCTTTACGCTAGACGGTTCCCTTGTCGGAGGGATCCGTGGGATCCGGGGAATAGTGAACATTTTCCTCTATAAATAGTGATCCATTTCTTCATTGTTTCTCACCCCTTTCTAACATACTTTCCCTTTGAGTTAAAAACTCTCTAACCCCAGATCCAAGAGATCTATGTTTGTAGTTTTGTTTTTGTGTGATTCTCTAGGTTCCTCTTAAAGGCGAGATCACCACCTTTGAAGTCGAGCAAGCTCAAGTCCATGAGTTGTCATGCTTCCTCATCATCAAGACTACTGAAGTCCTCTTGTTGATGATTCTTTTCTTTCTTCTAAGAAGTGTAGTGTTGAAGACATTAGTGAAAGATGTCTCAAGTGTAAAGACGAAGACATTAGTGAAAGGTGTCGATCGTCCGTATTATAGGCATTAGTGAAGGGTGCCTAGAAGTCAAGACACAAGACATTAGTGAAGGGTGTCTTGAAGATCTATTCAAAGGCATTAGTGAAAGGTGCCTTAGATGTACATTCGATATGATGTGTTTCGATGTACAAGATAGATTAGTATTAGATCCAAGGATATTGATATCCTTGATGATGTTGTAATAAGGAGTTGGTCTCCTTTGGGATTAGTCGTTGGTGTAGTGTTGGGTAGTAGTTCCTCCATTGTAATGGAACTCGGTACTTAGCCTAGTACCGGATAAAGGGTAGGCGACGTTGTGATAGGTGTGGTTCACCTTGGTGTGAAAGAACTCGGTGGTTAGCCTAGTACCGGAAAAAGAGTAGGCAACGTTGTGAAGGTTTCTCCACCATAAGGAGTTGGTGTCGTGTAGTGATTACTTACTCTCGAGTAGGTGACTCGGGGAATGGAGTAGGGCAAGGAAGGTGTCCTTGTAGCCGAACCACTATAAATACTCGGGTTGTGGTTTTGTGCTTCTTACTCTTATCTTTTCATTACATACTTCTATATGCTTGTTTATCAACATCCAACACACATCCAAATAGATTGACATAAGTCGATCTAAATAGTTTAAAAGAAAGTTTTAATCGGCAAAACTATTCAACCCCTTCTAGTTTTTCATAATGGGTTCGAAGGCATCCTTCTAGTAAGGTATGTGAGAAATGAAATCGGCTTCTTTTTTTATTTAGTTTTGAACTTTATACACAAATAGATACCTCCTCGAAAATGAATTCACATTATTAGAACTGATATGCATTAATGTTGACAGGATTATTTTGTTATAATCATGGTTCACTTGAGTAATTAAGTTTTCTTCTCTTATTCTAGTACAAAAACCGTTTTGTGTTGAAGGATTTGCAGGTATAGATTTTGTGCTATATTTATGCTGTATTTAGTAGTTCTTGCCTAGTTACTTAGTTTTATGGGTAATTTTTGTATTCATAGAGGTCTTACGGTGTTTTAGCTGTTACTTTTTTCGTGTTTGGGTAATGTTTATGGGTAATTTTTGTATTCAAAGAAAAATATTTTAAAGAACAAACTCATAAGGTTTACATGATATGAGGTGAGATCAATACAAAACAAGTCCAATAAAAAGAACAAATAATAAGATCTCAACCATCCATCTTATTTTCATCTAATGGATGAGATTAAAACAAAAATTAACAAAGGAAGGGCAAAATAGTCAATCTAACTCATTTAATAAAAAAACCCACTTTCCATCTTTTTTTAAAAATGATATATATTGCAAACGGTAAATCTTCAAGCTACAAAAAATACACCATCGCGACGAGAAAAAAATCATCTTTCTATAGATATGCACTTTTATATACTTTCGACGAACTTTTTTTTCAAAATTTCCGTCCAGACAGATCACACGTGATCCGTAAAAAAAATCACATGTGATTTGTTATTTTTAAGTGATCCACTAAAAGAATCATATTAAAAAAGAATCACACGTGATCCACCAAAAGAATCACATGTGATCCACCAAAAAAATCACGTGTGATTTGTAAAAATGAGTAAATCACACATGATTCTGTTTTTTTGTTGTGATTCGTGTTTAAATTACGTGATTCTGTTTTAATATAACAATGAGTAAATCACACATGATTCTGTTTGTTATGATTCGTGTATAAATCACATGAGATTTGCGGTAAATCACATGTGATTTGTGGTAAATCACATGTGATTTAAAGTAAAATCACATGTGATTTGCACAAAATCTCATGTGATTCTTTGATGGATCATTTTGAAAAATGTTAAAATCACATGTGATTTGATTTTTTAATGTAAAATCACATCATTTTAAAGAAATAATAATAATAGTCATGTATTAATTAAATTAAATATAAGTTACACATAGCATTTTTGTATTATAAATTGAATGGTTATTCGTTGTGTGTATTTAGAAAATTAAAAAGTGTGTACATGATCTATGTCTCATAGTGGGTGGGGATCTCGATGTGGGGTGATAAGTTCTTCACAAGAAAACATCCATTTCCAACGTGACAGAACCACAAACACATTTTTATCATATCATTCTCTCAAAAAAAAAAAACCATTTCAGCTTATTATAAAAATCTTCTTCACAATCATTAGAAACTAGTTTCAGAATATGTGATAACAAAAAATCTTTCCTTGTTGCGATCAAAACTGACGTTAGATCTGCTTACCAGTCTCCATTTCCATCGTGTTTAACTTCTCTTTGATGACGTCAGATCTACTCATCAGCTTCTGCTCCAACAACTCAAAATGATCCGACAGCTTCTTCTACATCCGATCGGCGTTTTCTCCGATCACGTGCTCTTCTAGAATCTCCGGTCGCCGGAGTATCGTGAAGCTACCGGACACAAACGGTTTGAAGGTCAAGTCTTTTGGATCGGTGAGTTTGAGATATAATGAATATGTTTTGGACGTAGCGCTAGGATTGTGTGTGAGGTGAAAGAAGCAGTTGAAGGTAACTGTTAATGACGAACCTACCCCTAGAGTGAAATATAAATGAAAAACGGATAGGAGATGGAGCGGTTTATTAACCGTTGGATGTGAAAAAAGCAATGGCTCAGATTGAGCGGTTTGTTCTTTAAATTATATGTGTTCTGTATTGATCTTTTGTCTACATGATATAACTATCAGTTTACGTGACTTTTTAATCAACTCATTCGGCCAATTTAATAGATAGTAAATTTTTATTTTTATTTTTTTTTAATTCATCTAACTTCGAATGTCTTTTAGTTTATGTTGTTTTACTTAGTTTATGGAGGATGTCCTGCACCCTGCTTAACTTGTCAACTAATTATAAATAAACTAGTCAATAAGCTAATTCGTCATTCTTATAAAACTATGAAAGTTTTTTTTTTTTTTTTTTTTTTTTTTTTTTTTTTTTTTTTTTTTTCACGTGACTTGGTTGTCTTGCATCAACCTTTAACATTTGTCAACTTAATAATTTTCTTTTTTCATATTCACTTATACGATCACTTTTTTATAGTGCCGATCAATCTATTATCTCTACTTTAACTTGAGATGATTAAACTGAGTATCATGCATGTCACGCTATCTTTTCGTAAAGACATAACTAAACCATTGTCACTTAAATAGTTGTACTTATGTAAGTCATACTAGTGTGTTACGTATGGCTAATTGATTGGGATTACGTATGGCTCATCCCAATTGATTCATGTCTAGGCGTATGATAAACTGAACAAGTTTTCCCGCCATTACCACAAGAAGTTTTGAAAATTCAAAATTGTGCTTCAAGACAAGAAAGAGACATTGCAAAGAATAAGAATGAACTAGATGTACTTCTCCAAAATTGCAGTGTTACAGAAAAAGTTGTTTCATCTTTGGAGGAAAGTATAATAAGTGAGGATGTGACAAAGCAACTTTCCTTTTGGTAAGAAAATAAAGATTTTACTTTTGTTGTGACTACTCATGTTAATCACCAAGATGGTAAGTGTAGATGCCTAGTATGTGAAAAGTTGAGGAAGAAAATTGATGAAAAAAGAAAAATTAGCTAGAAATCAGTTGCATCCAAATTTATGGGGTTGAAAGGAAGTTTTTTGCTCGTTCAAGTAAAAATAAAGGTAGGGAAAAAAAAGAAAAGAAAAGAAAAAAATCAATCTCAGGTTTCAATTGAGTTATAGGGTCGGGTTGAGAGCTTATTGGGTTGGATCTATCGGGGTTTGGAAAAATAAAAACTAACACGCAAACTAACCTTATAAGGTATTGGGTCTATAACGTTGCAGATTATCGAGTTAGGTTTATCGGGTTACATGTTAATCTCATCCCGATTCCCGAATATGCCTAAATTGATTAAAAAATTGCCTAGTTCATTAAGTTTATATAAGTACTTTATAACAATTTTCATCATCATCAAAAAAAAAAAAAAAAAAAAAAAAAAAAAAAAAAAAAAACTTTATTTAGGTCACTCAGGTCGATCCGCAACCGAGTTAATCAGAAAGAATTTAACCCGACCTATCCTATTTAAAATTTGATTTACGCGAATTGGCCCTAATAATGGAATAACCGACTTGAATATGTTTAATCGGATTCAAGTTTTCAAGACCCCTAAGGCTAAACATAGTCGAAGGGTCATTGGCAAGGTCATGCGAGGAGGTCATAGTCGGTATGGCGACTGTGGGTGTTTGGTCATGATCGGTCGAGCAACAACAAAATCTTAAACTCGGTCGAAATTGTGACCGATATTTTTCACACCTTTTTTTTCTTGGTTACGAACTGTGACAATTTGGTCGTGTCTGGTAATCGGAAAAAAAAAAACTGATATTACATAGTGATGCTCAATCACAAATGTGTCCCGCCTAATCACAAGCAACATGAGAAAAACCCCATGCAAAGTTGTGCAGCTTTACAAATTATAAATATATCCTTTCTCCCTCATAAACACAACACAAGCAAACAAACATACACTCTCATCTCATTTTAAGGTAGTGTTTCTTATATATATAGATTTTCTTTCTTCATGTTTTAAAGATTCTCCTTTTATAGATCAATATTTGTTTTACAGTTCTGAAATGTAATAACACATTTTTTACAAAAAATTTGTGTAGAATTGCTGGTTGCAAGAACCTGGCTAGAAGATTTTAGTTAAGGTATATCATTTTTCACTTCATTACACTCATTTTATTTTATTTATACTATAATGTAGTTACTATGTTGATTCATTTAACCAACATTAAAGACATTCTACTACCTCACAAGTTCTATCTACCATATCTACTTTTATCTACCAATATTTAAAACTTGCATTAAAGTTTATTTATACTCTTTACAGGTTTTTATAAACACTTTGTTGTTTTCTTCAGCAACGAACACCGCTTACCAACGGCAACCGTGTTACATCTGCAAACCTACCACCGGTTAATATGTTTGCTCGAAACCTTGTACGATTTCGGCTTTTATTTTATGATATAAGAGCAAAACAACCGTGTCTTGTTGAAATAGGTGGTCTTGGAAATGAAAAAATATAATTTCACTATCTTATTAATATTTATACTTTGAGAGGTGATCATCACTGATATAAAAAGTGACTTAACACGTCTACAATATCTTTATAAATATATGTCCAATATTTGTCTTTGCTCATAGTGTTTGGTACCCCACAATGGGTGATACTCCACCGCCACGTACCACGGCCTACGCACGTCCCCGACGTTCACATCCTCCTGATAGGCCATACGCTCATTGTTTCAACCCAACGGAGCATGAAATAATCTACTTCTTAAGGCGCAAGATAAACAATGAGCCGGTGATTGACGACATAGTTAATAAAGCACGATTTGTACAAAACTACACTTAATAATCTAGTTGGTAAGTGTCTATCCCATTGAAGATTTTGTTTCACGTATTCGCTAAATTTTCGTGTCGGGTTGGATAACGGGTAAAATGGGTTTGGGTCAACGGGTATGGGTCGGGTCGGACTGGGTTATGCTTATTAGTTCGGCTTATGCTTATGTTATATAAGTAGCTTATGGCTTATATATCATAAGCTTATATGTCATAGCTTTGGCCGTGAAATACATAAAACATTTGAGCCAAAGATTTACTAACTTTAAAGAAAGTGTTGAGAAGGCTTGTACTTCAAATAAGTCTTTGATTTCCGAATGCCCTACAAGATGATATTCTACACATGATAAGTTGAAAACCGCTATTGAGTTTAAAGATGTGCTTTTTTATTAAGAATTTAATAACTCTTGTTTTGCTCGACGAGCTTGCTAAAGGTAAACTCATACATACATTTACCATCGTAAAAGGTAAACTCATACATAAATTTACCACAAAATGTGTACTTACATAAATTTGATGAAAAACGACGAGCTTGCTAAAGGTAAACTCATACATAAATTACTACAAAATGTGTACTTACATATAGTGATTATAGATTTGTTTGTTGTCATGTTTTTTTTTAGAAATCCAAGAGGGCTTAGACCAACAAGAGTGAGAACAAACTCATGCAAAAAGCTACAATGTTGCAGCGTGATTGGAATGTCTATTGAAGTTGTTTAACTGTAATGGTCTAATGGAAGTTACGGAACTTGTGTTGTTTAAGTTGCTTTAAGTTTCTATCGTAGTTGAACTTGTGCTTTGTAAGTTGCTACTGTACTTGTGTTTAAGTTGCTACTGTAATGGATTTTTGTTGAACTTTGTAATGGAATTTGTGGTAATGGACTTTTGTTGAACTTGTGTTTAAGTTGATACTGAACTTGGCTATGTTACTGCACTTTCCCACCAACACTGCTGCATTGCAGTTTTTACACCAAAATTAAGCAGCTGCAGTTTTTGAAATTTCGGTCTATGGCTGTCTAAAACCGAAACTGACCCGACTAAACCAAAAAACCCGAGTCCCATTCGGCTCGGTTTCGGTCCAGCTTTTGAACATATTTCGGTTTCGGGTTTGACCCAATGCTCAGCCATGCCATTGAAGCTCCGCTTGGTTTAGCAGTTAAGACATTTGGGTTTAACTTGAATTGTCTATGATTCCAAACATGTCATGAACTTTTTTTCTTTTGGCTGCACACTTGCTCAACCCACTTTCCTTTTCCTTAAGAATCCAAACCACTTGATCAGGCGCACTCAGTCGGCCAGGTTATTTTCTTTCCTGTTAACTATTGTAATAGCATGAAAGTTGCAAACTTACAAATTAGTCATATATGATAAAAAGAATTTTTGAATCCTGACTGAACCTTGTTTAAATGCAATAACCTAAACATTGAGGCTAAACCAATATGGTTGAGCAAAACTGCCACGCGGTCGAAACTGAATCTAGACAGAGATAACTCGATTGACAATTTTGAGCACAACGAGATGTTATTCTGCATTATTTCCTGTTAGAAACCACCACAACCAAACCACAGTAAAAGAAGTATGACATCTAAATCATACTTGATACAAAGCATAGAGTCTCTTACCAAAAAAATCAACAAAAAGAAAGAATATAAATGTACTAAAAGCAAATAATCCTCTATTAAATGGGTTTAAATTTTAAATTCTTCTCTAAATCTTCTCAAAGGGGTGATGACAAAAGTGTTGGTAATCTTGATGGGTCAAGTGCATGGCTAGAGTTTTATTTAGTAAGTATTTATGTTTTATTAATTAGAATTGGTATAAGTGTATGACCGAGTTTTCATGTAACTGTAGTGCACGTTGGGTAGAAAGTTACATGAAAACTCGGTCATATACTTTTACCAATTCTAATTAATATAACATTAATACTTATTAAATAAACTCTAAGCCATGCACGTGACCCATCAAGATTTACCCAACAAAAAGACACACACCGCCATTACAAGTAAGCAGAAGAGTTAGGGTTTACAACTATGTGTTTCAAAGGATGGACGATATCTGTTCCACCAGCATGCATCACAAACTCAGCCGGTGAGAGAAAACTGCCATGGCAAACACACATTATTTTTACTTCTTCGCCTTTCCCGTATTTATACAGGATCCCTTCGATTCTTCTGCCACTTGGACCGTCTCCTTGTGTGAAGACACATGGCATGTCGAATGTATTTGACCTGATCTCTTTCCCTTTGTTATTTGATGGATTTTCTGTCTTGGGTCGTGAAGGTGGGACCACAGGGTCTACTACCTTAGATCTAGATGAACTGCTGCCATCTTGATTGCTTCTTTCTTGACTAGATTGCACACTCGCTGGGCTAACTTCGCCTTCTGTACTGGATCCTGAAAGAATAACGATAAAGCTTAGCTTTTGTTGCTGCTAGGAGTAGATTAAAACGGGTCATTTTGAGTATCGCTCCAAGTGGTCAGGTTGACCCTTTAAATACTTTTTGACAACTAAACTTTAAAGGAGGTTCTATCCATAAAGAAAAACTCTGGGCAACTCTTGAACCGTTTTACCCATTTCACATATTTCCCTTTTAGCTATTTTATTTGATTTTGAAACACAAACCAAATCAACTCTGTTGTAAGTAACAGGTTAAAATTTCCACCACAGCAATTTATGAGAAGTACTAGCAAAATCTAATAGTCCCTTCAATTCGAGATAAAAATGTCACAACTTAATATCTAAACCTATTGGTATTACTAGGTGATTCATGAGAACACTTTAAAGAGAGTATCCATCATGACGTGATTTTTTTTTTTTTTTTTTTTTTTTTATTACTATAATAAGTTAACGAAATATTTAGGGAAGTATATACTATGATAACTTCAATTTCGTTGTTTGACCTTGGATCAAGTAGACATAAATAGGTAACCATTCTTGGGTGCATCACAGATATGTCAAACATGTTTTATCTTCTTAATCTTAACGATTTTTCATGCCATATATCTCAATGAACAATGTTTGAAAATTAAATTCTGAATAGTTCGTCTCTTTATCCATTTTGAAGTAGAAACAATGTAAACTATTTCACACATAGCGTAGCGGTACACAAGTGTCACTGAATACCGAGTACAACTATCATCTCATGTCATCATGTTGATTTGTAACAATTCAACGTTGTTCTAAGCGTAAATATGGTATGTTGCAAGTGTAATCAATAAGGAAATCTGCATGATCATGAATTTTCCCTTTTTCGTAACACGTTGTCACTTTCAAACACATTCTATGTATCTATGTGCATATGTAAGCCATATTGTCATTAATAACAAAACTAACGGGTAAGTTGCACCAATTCACATGATGGCATGGTAACAGTTGTCGGTATTTATGTCCACTCGATCCTAAGGTTAAAGACCTAAATTTGTATTATCATGATACTACTCGCACTAGGCTCTTGCAGCGTGGCATCCAAGGTTTTGGACGTCGGTTAGGCGTGTTTGGGTTCAATTTTTATAACGTATCCTAATTTGGAACCGGATCATACCATAAAGTGATCATGATCCAGAAAGCGTCTAGTCCCCTAAAACGGGCAATCAGTTTCTACCTTTTCAGGCTTGATTTTTGTCGTTCCAACTATCCTAGGTTCTTTCCTATATTACGATTTGGATGATTGCTATTTATGAAAAAGCTACATTTATACTTGTGATCTTGGCTTCCCAATAATATTGCTCAAGTTCCGCCCACTTATCCGTTGAATCAATAATAGGATTTAGATGTTCATATGTTTTCTAGAAGATGTATCAAAAAATTATTCACTTACGAGTATTTGTTACTTTATTTAGCAATTTATAATCACCTTACATGTCAAATCACAAATGACTCTTAAAAACTAGAATCATAATTATTCAACTAAACGAGATCAACACCTCAAAAACGCAATGCTATGGTTTTTAGTTTTTCACTATCCTCAAAGTCCTAAATTTTAGGAAACAAAGTCAAATAATATTAAGATTATATCCATAAGGACCATAACACACTACGCTACAAAATCAAAGCATCTAAACCACAGCACATGAATGAACATACCAAAACAATTACCTTGCACACCTCTACTCTCAAACTCCGACACGGTCGAAGCTTATTGGACCTATCACATATCAGATAACCAGAATGATAATTGCTCCTTGACTAATTATCAAAACTTATCAGACCTATGAATAACTAGATCAACCCTTCTAAAATGCAATACTATGGCAATCCTCAAAGTCGTCCTAATTTTCAGGAAATAAAGCTAATAATATCGAGATCATATCCATACAAAGCACGTAAACCATTACCTTGCAAATTCGACACGGTCGAAGCTTGCGACTCAAACGAACCCGGAACCGACCCACCATCCGACTTCTCACCACCACCACCACCACCAAAATCCCAATTCCCTGACCCGAACCCCGGCCCAACCGACGACCCGACCCGACCCATATCCGCCACATACTCCTCCCTCTCAAATTTACCCAAACTCTTTTGTTTCTCACTCCTTCGCCTTTTCGCAGCCAGCCGCCGCAAACTTTGCACCTCTTTCCTCTTCCTCCACTCCTCCTCTGTCTCCACTGGCAAAGAAGCTGTCCTTGCCAGACCCTGACCCGACCCGAACCCATTACCCGACCCGAACTTATTACTACTATTATCAGTGACAGCTGGCAAAATAGCAGCTATTGAAGATGATCTAACTAGCTTATTTTTATCTACACCAAATCTTCCACCTAATGACAACCCAAGATTTAAATTTAACTCAAGCTCTTCTTCTTCTTGTTCTTGTTCTTGCTCATCATCATCCGGGTCGGATCCTGTCGGATCTTTTTGACCCGGTAGCTTTTTAAAGATGAAATCCAATTTTCTACTGTTTTCACCCATTTTTAAGAAAATCTGGCTTATGGGTTTTTTATATTTTATAAAACTGATTGAAATTTGAGTGAAAATTATGAGTTATGACCCGGGTTGATTATGACCCGACCCGACCCGGTTTCTGGATTTGCTTTTTGTAGCATGTTTTTATTTTTGCAAAATTGGGTTTTGATTATGACCCGGATTTGAGATGGGTCGGGTTGGAATTGGACCCGATTTGAGATGGTTTTGTGATTATTTGAGTGAAATAGGGGGAAGAAGAAAATGGAGGAAATGAAGAAGAGAATTCTGTCCGAAGGGGAAATAGAAAACAGAACATAAGACATGATAATATTTGTGTTTTTTACCTTTGTGTTTGAGTGGTTTGATATAATGCTTGTCCTCGAGTATCACTTAAAAAAACTGAAAATGACCGAAAAATGGTGATTTGATTGATTATGAAGTATAATTTTCTCTTAAAATTGAGCTGAAATTCTTTACTGTACTTTTTATTTCTTTATTTTACCTTACTAAAAGAACTCAAAAACCGAGCATAGTTATGCTTGTGTGGTCGAGTTTAAATTGAGTAAGTTAAGGTAAGCTAAAACTTGGCTAGATAGTTTAATTAAAGGTGTGAATGAGTTGCGTATGAGATTAGTCGATTTTAATCTTGGCTTGACTTGTTTTGCCACTAAGTTTAATAAAGCACTTTTGATATCAGCTCGCGTTCGACTTAGCTCAAGGTATATGTAAATTTATTCATTATTCGATATGCAAGTAATAGTAATAAAAAAATAGAATAAGTTTGCTTGAGTGGCTAAAAATATACGTACTTTACATTATCTGCATATCACATAAGATCGGTCTTCGTATATGAACGAGCTTGAATTGTAAGATTAATTTTGACTTTATGGTACTTGTGATAATTGTTTATCTTAGATTTCGGAATGAGATAAAAGATGTTTTGGATTAAAATTTCAAGCTCAAGCTCGTCTCAAGACTCTCAGTGTAAACTCGAACTTGGTGAACTAACTCGAAAAACTTTATGATGCAAAGTTGCTATATATATACTTATTTTGATATAAATGTTAATGAGTTTCAATGATAAGCAAGCTTTTATACTTGTCTCTCAATTGGTTTAGCGGATGTACTATTTGATGTATGCGTAAAATATTTCATATTTGAACCTTCCTATATATCTATTTTTTGGGTGGTCACGGAAAAAGTATAAAATAATCACCAATGCACATTAGTTTAATCGTGTATATCTGAATCAAAGACTCATCATTCTCGAATAAACTGAAAAGGAATAACTTCATCCGCTAACCAGTTGCATTATCTTTATAACTACTACATAACTAGAAAACTATGACACAAAGTGTGAAAACATACAATTAGATGGGGTGTGTTACACAATTCCAAAAACCAAAAGGAGTATTTTGAATGAGCTCAAAACCAGACATTAAATGACCAAAACACCCTTTAAAAAGGGTAGGGGACCTATAAGGGAAAGTACCTATGAAAGGACATGTGACAAAGACAAAAGAGTAGTAGTGGTGACACGTATGGTTTTATTTGTATAATTATTTATGGGAAAAGGAGTTGTCTAGGTACAGTGGGGTAAGGCAACGTGTCTAAAAATAACACGAGGGTTATAAATTGTCCACGTGTTGGAATGTTGTGCTGGCACTCCTTTTATATTCTGCCACGTGTCGTCTCAAGAATATTGTTTATTTCTATGCTGTTTTACATGTGGGTTGTCTCATGATTAAGAAAAAATTACACGTTTGGTCCCTATGGTATACCCTAAATAACAACTTTAGTATTTAAGTCGTTTTTATTACACCACAGATACCTATTTTTGAAACCTTGCACGCATTTAGTCCTTATTTTGGATGGGCGTTAGTTAAGTCCGTTAAGTATTTTGCGCTGTTAGTCCTTCGTTAAAAAAATTTGCACCGTTAGTCCTTATTTTTTAAAATATAGTTTTCCCCAGTTAGTCAATCCGTTAATAATAGTTATCGCCCTTTTTTTTACATTTTTGTCCGTTTTTATCAGTTTTCGTTCGTTTTTATCCGTTTTCGTTCGTTTTTATCCGTTTTTAACCGTTTTTGTCAGTTTTTTATCCTTTTTCGACCGTTTTTATCCGTTTTCGTCCGTTTTTTTACGTTTTCGCCCATTTTTTACGTTTTTGTCTGTTTTTATCCGTTTTCGTTTGTTTTTTATCCGTTTTTGTCTGTTTTTTCCTTTTGCGTTCGTTTTTTATCCGTTTTTTAAGTTTTTGTCTGTTTTTTTCCTTTTGCGTTCGTTTTTTATCTCTTTTTTTACGTTCTTGTATGTTTTTATCCGTTTTCGTTTGTTTTTTTTCACAAAAAATTTCCAAAAAAAAATAGTAATTTTTTCACAAATTTGAAAAAAAAAAATTCCAAAAAAATAAATTGGGAAAAAAATATTTTAGAAAAAAATAAAAAATTTTGAATAAAAAATTAAAAAAATATATTTTTCAAATATTTAAAAAATATATATATATATTTTCAAAATATTTAAAAAAAATATTTTTTATTCAAATTTTTTAATTTAAAAAAAAATATTTCGAAAATATGTTTTAATTTTTAAATATTTTTCGAAAATATTTTTTAATTTAAAAAAAATATTTTTTCGAAAAATATTTTTTTTATTCAAATTTTTTTTTTAATTTTTATTCAAATTTTTTTATTTTTTTTCGAAAATATTTTTTTTCCAATTTATTTTTTCAAAATTTTTTTGGAATTTTTTTTTTCAAATTTGTGATAAAATTTCAATTTTTTTTTTGGAAATTTTTTGTGAAAAAAACGAACGAAAACGGATTAAAACAGACAAAAACGTAAAAAAACGGATAAAAAACAAACGCAAAAGGAAAAAAACATACAAAAACGTAAAAAAGAGGTTAAAAAACTAACGCAAAAGGAAAAAAAAACAGACAAAAACGTAAAAAAGCGGGCGAAAACGGATAAAAACAGACAAAGACGTAAAAAAATAGGCGAAAACGTAAAAAAACGGACGAAAGCGGATAAAAACGTAAAAAAACGGTCGAAAACGGATAAAAAACTGACAAAAACGGATAAAAACGGACAAAAACAGGCGAAAAACGAAAAAAAAACGGAGAAAAACGGATAAAAACGAACGAAAACGGATAAAAACGGACAAAAATGTAAAAAAACGTGCGATAACTATTATTAACGGAGGGACTAACTGGGGAAAACTATATTTTAAAAAATAAGGACTAACGGTGCAAAATTTTTTAACGAAGGTCTAACAGCGCAAAATACTTAACGGACTTAACTAACGCCCATCCAAAATAGGGACTAAATGCGTGGAAGGTTTCAAAAATAGGTATATGTGGTGTAATAAAAACGACTTAGGGACTAAAGTTGTTATTTGGGGTTATACCATAGGGACCAAACGTGTAATTTTTTCCATGATTAATTAGCTAATTAAATGCGTAAGAAATGGTTTACGTTAACAAATTAAGATTAACAAGTTTTTTTTTTTTTTTGAAAGTTAACTATTATTCACACACGCCTAAACCAACGCCAATAAGCGAAGGGGCAACAAAGACAACCAACTACATCAAATCGAACTTACACCACTTTTCCCAACTCAAATTAGAATTCCCCCCTCGGTTCTTAAAACATAAGAACCCGTAACCCATAATATCTAACAAAATCATTTTAACTACCACGGAACCGTTATCAAACTTCTTCATGTTCCTAGCTTTCCAAATGGTCCAACACGTAATAAAAATAATCCCTTTAATCGCTTTTCTTCTTCTCTTGTCTTGAACTCCCCACCTATGTAAATCAATAATGTCTAAAATAGAGAACATGTATAAAGGAGGGGACTTGATCCAACACCCAACTCGATACCAGATTTCTGAAGCCACCTTGCACGAACAAAACAAGTGCTCGACGTTCTCTTCCTCTTGCCCACTGATATGACCCAAACACGTCAAGTTTACTCACACAAGCTAGCCACTTGTGAATGACTAACCGTAAGAAACTTAAAACGGCTCGGACACTGACCAGTAATAGATGAGAAGTGTAGTATACGGGTAACTCAAACGTATTAGGTTTGAGCACCGAGATCGTTCCGAACGAGGGTTGAATGGAATTTCCAACTCACGTCTCGATTATCGGGATTTGAATGAGAAAAGGGGAATAATATGAAGTTATCTAAACTACGGGATAAGGAAAGCATAAAGGATTAAAATCTATGGGGAAAACCTAAGAACTACGGCAAACTACGCAAATCTAAACTAAAACGCAAATACGGAATTTAAACGAAACGCGAATAAAATGCAATAACGACTAATCTAAATCCTAAAAATAACCCAAAATTATTTTTACTCTAAAAATGATATAAGAAAACTATTTATGAATTAAAACTAATTTTTAGGAATTTTCTTGATTTATTTCTAATTAAAAACTAATTATTGACTTTAAAAATAAAACTAATTATTTAAAAATTATGAAAAAGAGAGAGAAAATTATGGAATTACTTTTCAAAGATCTAAAATATCACAAAAGACTTTTCCAAACTATTTTTTTATTTTTCAGATTAATTTTCTATTTTTTATGAATTTAAAACTATTAAAATCTAATTTAAATTGTGAAAAATACCAAATAAAAGGGGAAAAATAAGGAAAAATAATTTTTTTTGCTTTTTATATTTTTCTTAAACTGGGAAAATTGAAAATTTATTTTTTTGGAACTTTTTCTTAATTATTTGCAATAAAAGCTAATTAAAAGTGCCTAAAAACTAATTTTAATCAAGAAAAATAGTAAACAGTAACTAAAAATTATGAAAATTTCAGGGAAATTCTAAAATAATATTCTGAAGCTATAAAAAATATAAAAACATGGGCTTATGTGGAAGAAACAAGAGATGCTATGTAAATGGATATGAAATAAGCTATTGAAAATAAGCAAATAAGCTCTAAATTACTCCAAATGATAACAGAAGCTAAAGTATCCTATAACTACTCTAAAGCAACTAATTAAAACTACTCCTAACAACTAATAAGCATTAAACCAAGGATTAAGCTAACTGCTCTCCTAAGCAAAACAGGTAAACAGGCCCTATGTTTAAGCTTATTCAAGGGCTTATCAGGAGGGCTTAAAGGCAAAACAGATATGGGGTCTTGAAGACCACCTGGAAAACTACAAATGGACCAAGAATGAGACCCTAACTAGCCAAAATAAAGGTTGTGCAGCTGCTGCAAGTTCTGCACAAAATGGGTTTTTCGACAGTTTTGACTTCTAAAAACAGATTATGATGTTTGACTTTGATGAGATTAGAGATCAAATTTAGAACTGATGATGATATAAAATGATGAAATGGAAGCAATGCAAGCTAGATTATCCACTTCTACACCTATATAACATATTTTAATAAATGATTCTAACAGTTATGAGATCAAAAACAGTGGACTTAAGATTTTGACTATAAGTGCAAAAGGCAACAAACAATGACAGGAATGAATGCAATAACTAAAGCAAAGCCTAGACTAACTGATCTACTGCTACAATTTAACCTCTAGCTCAGTTTTAGTACCAATCCAAACACTCCTTTAACAATTCCAAAATGCATTAAAACTTAAAACCTTGATGAATACTAACATAAACTGAAATGATTCACTCAAACAAGCAATAAACTCAACTCATTAACACAAGAGAATCATCAATCACTCTAAAAAACTGGTTTGACTACTGATTTTGACTACAGTTGACTTTATTTGACTTTTTTCTAAAACTGAGATTAAGATTAATTTAAGAGGAGAGTGAGCTCACACAAGCTTTAACAAGCTTGTATGAGCTTAAATGAGCTGTTATTGAAAACTGAAAACGGATTGGAAACAAATGAATTTGACAAGATATACTTAATTTGCATTAAACCAAAAGCAAGATTACATTAATTGAAAATGAAATTACATTTAAGCATAACAGTTACTCTATTAAAACAAATAAAATGACAAGAAATGAAAGGTCAAAATCTCTCTAAAACTTAAGAGATTGGACAAGATACATTGTGAGCCAAGAGGTCGTTTTATAGATGAGATGAGCCTTGGGATGCCTTTGGAAGAGCCTAGAAGTCCTTTTGTGGCCACACATTCATCCACTATCACTAGCACCAATCATAAAGCTCCATTTCATCAATTGATGTGTCACAGCCAATGAGGATACTCCACTTGTCCACGTGGTCATCTTTATCTGACAGGTCAGAGCTTCTAGAAGATGGGTAAGATGCTAAGTACTATGCTTGGTGTTTGGGGATTGGTAAATGGTGGGAAACGGGTGTGTTTGGTTGGGGAAGAAGGGCAGGGGATGTTTGGGGCGCGTTTGGGTTTTTTTATTATTATTCAAACTTGTTTGACCGGGTTTAGGGTTGACCTGGGTAAGTAACTCGGGTAAATGTTGGTATTCGGGTTGGAATATTAGCCGGGTGTAGGATTTGGGATATTGGATTGGTGTTGGGCCGTGTAAGTGTATTGGGCCATGGCTTATGATTTAGGACTTAGGATATTAGATTGGATAATGGATTAGCAAATGACCCAAAGTGTAACCATAAGGACTATTCTTGTATTTTCGGATTTTTGAGGGACCATAGATGTAACTTCTGAAAGTATCTTCAAGGGACTGAATTTGCCATTCTTCAATAGACCAGGGACTAATTTGCAACTTTTGAAACTTGAGGGTGTTTTCTGTCATTTGCTGAAAGTTCAGGGACTATTTCTGACATTTCTTCAAACTTTGATCAAATCTTCACAAATCATCCTCAGAGATTAGAAATCTTCATAAATGCATAATTCTGACCTTCCGGCTCAGCTTAAGCTCTCTTAATCTCTCGTGCTCGGATTTATGTCTGATTTGGTTCCTTTTTGCGTGTTTTTACATATCCATACCTGCACAAGCACAAACTCAAGAAAACCACAAATATTAGCAATAAACGGCTCTTTCTTGGTTAATTTGGGTCTATTTTGATAATGAAAAGGTATGTGTTTTAGCACATACCACCCACACAACTCGCACAACGTCGAGCCAAAGAAGCAGCTCCTATCTCTAAGAGTCGTACTAGTTGGGATTCTATTCATCCCAAGTCTCCACATGAAAATATTACATTTTCTCGGGATCCATTTCGACCATTTAAACGTGAACCTGTTGCTATAATCATAACGACCACGCATAAAATCTTTGACCCCTTTAACACTGAACTTTCTATGATTCTTTCCCAACCATTCCCACTTGTCGTCACACTCCCTAATCCGTTTCCTTTCCATCTCCCTTTTAAATTTTATACGCTCAGATTCTTCTTCCGCATTAAGCTGCCCAACACCATCGAGCACAAAATGACCACTCTCGTTACAGAACCTGTCCCTCACCCTACATTTTTTTTCCTTCTCCTTTTTGAACAAACCCGGGAACATATCTTTAAGAGCCATGTTGCTAGCCCAGGGATCCAACCAAAAGCGAATTTCCTTTCCGTTACCACACTCGCCTTTAATCATTTGGTTCAGGTTCAAGTCCCCCACTCTCATCTTAGAAATCGCTTTGGCAATGTTACCCCAAACACTAGAATATGACTGCCTGAATGGGATATGCTACCAACATCTCTTGGTATCGTGCACCGAATCTACAACTCTTCTCCAAAGATTATTTTTTTCAACCCTATACCTCCAAAGCCATTTAACGATAAGGGCCTCATTTGTCTCCTTTAATTTAGACAGACCAAGGCCCCCGTCACGAATAGGCGAAGAAACTTTATCCCAAGCGACCCAATGTATCTTAGATTTCTCGCTATCCCCCCCCCCCCCAAAGAAAGCGTCTAATAATTCCTTCCAATGTGTTAACCACTTTAGCCGGGGCAATGAAAATGGAGAAATAATAAGTTGGAAGGCTTTCCATGACGGATTTGATGAGCGTAGTCCTCCCCCCGATAGAGAGACTCGAGGCTTTCCATTTTGAGAGCCTATTTTTGAAAATGTCGATCAAAAAATCCCAACTACTAATCCGGTTCATGTTGCCCCCAATCCTAAGACCCAAATAATCACAAGGGAAAGCCCCTGCTTTGCACTTCATCATGTCAGCAACCCTGTTAACCTCGACATCTTCAACTCCAATTCCAATAATGTGAGATTTACCGATATTGATTCTCAATCCCGAGCTCAGATGAAAGCACCTAAGGATTCTAATCACATTAGTCAAAATACCATCAGACCATTCACCCATAAAAGAGCAATCATTAGCATAAAGAAGGTGAGAGATTATAGGGCCTTGATTCGGGAATTCGAAACCCCTCACAACCTCATTAGAGTGCGCTCTTCTCATTATGCTAGATAATCCTTCCATCACGATCAGAAAAAGAAAAGGGGAAATAGGGTCGCCTTGACGCATACCTTTAGAACATTGAAATTCGAAGGTAGGAGAACCGTTCACCAATACCGCAGACCTAGCCGACGATAAAATACCCCTGATCCAATTACACCATCGCTCCTTAAAGCCCATTTGGATCATAACATATATTAAGAATTCCCAATTGACATTGTCGTAAGCTTTGTTAAAATCAACTTTGAAAACAAACGCCTTGTGTGACAACCCGTACTTTCAGGTCATTTCTCGACACAATTTATGTCTCATTATTTCAACATTTATAGTAAACTTGGTTTACTTGTTTCAAATTCGCGTAACCTTTATGGTTTAGCGGCGAATTCATGATCATAACATCACGTACATTTCATATGGACTATGATTAGTCTACATTTCATTGACATCATGTGCACCTCATTAGTACATTCACGACATTTCATTTTCACTTGCAACGCGTAATTTTTATTTAATAATTTTTATCGCGTGAGTTTTTATTTTGATTATTTAACCCGTTACTTTCAAAAATGATCCCGAGGTATTTTTAAACTTACATTTAGTTTATAAAAACTATATTTTTAGTTTTCCTAGTGTTTCAAATTTATTTGGTATTTTAATCGTTAAAGTTTAATTATTACGTCGTTTTTCTTAAAAATTGTACGATAATTATTTTATCACCCGAATTTCACAAGGAAAGTATTTTTACAATTTTTATCATCTCAATATATTCTATTTTGATTTACTAAAAACTTACTTGTACCTAAAGACTACCATTTACTTGTACAAATAACTTACATTTTACTTACACTTTCTTTACAATATATATACAAGTTACAATTTAAAAAAAAATATATATTTTGGAGAGACCAACCTCCCCTAAAACCGGCCATAGGGGAGGGTTGTATTAATTATAGTATGGTTTGTGTTTGTCAATGTTTTCACTCAATCATAAAAGTCTACTACCTCAAATAATTTACCTCATTCACTTCTCATTTCTCAAGTGTTAAACAAAAATATTTCTCTCCTTCCTTTGGCTCTCAAGAACCGGCCACATCAAGAAAAACAAGGGGATCAAGATTTTTGCAAGTTCAAGTGTGTTTAACAACCTAGAATATATCCTTTATATGGTTTTGAAATAAAAACCAAGGATATTTAAGTTAATCCTTGTTACTTACACCTCTTCATTTTCACTAGTAAGCATATTCTTATCATTTTATGTTTCCTCTTCATTTTCATAAGTTTCTTTTCATTTTTGGAGCTTATATGCATGTTATGTGATTTATACCATTTATTTCATGATTTTAAAGTTATATATACAATATGGTCATCCTATAATTACTCCCATGGTATTCTTTGGTCTTGATGGTGATTAGGAACCCATGACACCCTAAGAAGGTGTATGGTAGGATTAGATTAGTTTGGAGTTGATTTGAAGGGATTAGAATAGGTTTTGTCCGAGAAAAACTATTTTCGATAACTATATTTTGATGTTCTGTCCTTAATTCGAAATTCTGGAAAAACCAACAGTTGGTACGACATTTTGGCCTTGATATTTAGAAAATATACTTTAAAACGAATCCGTGGCTTTTTGAACGGATAAAAACGGTGATGACGTATAGTCTGGTATCGGGTCATAACCCGACCACAACCCAATACTAACAAGCCCGGTACGACCTGGGCCACTTTCAATAACGGTTTGGGCTCACGAAGGCCCAAGCCCAAATCTATTTATGGATTTGATACATGATATCTTCTAAAATACGAAGATAATCATTCCCAACCGACTTTGGCGGGATACGCCGAAGGTTGGGGAACACGGAACCAACAAGGACTCCGTGCGTATATAAGGGGAATGATATCCCTCGTTTAAGGTACGATCTCATAACCCTAAAACTCCTAAAACCCTAAATCGATTACTTACTCTCACGCCGGAGGATAATCGTGGGAGACAATCCCACGGTAAGCCTAACGGTGTTTCTTGTCTCTTAGTGCGCAGGTCTCAAGCAGCAATTCTCAATTGGTACGAGAACCGGAGCTCCAAATCAGGAACGTCCAACTTTTGTATCAACAAGTGGCGCCATCCGTGGGACCCTACACTAAGAATCGACACTAGAATGACAAAACACGGCAATCAGCGATCGCAGCTAGATCTTATAGGGAAGAAGTCGCAGAGTGGACTAATCCCTAAGCAGACCTCTGGGACAACCAGCGCTGCTAAAAATAAGGGGTCAGGTCAAGACTTGCCCTCCCCTCAAGTAGAACCGCACTCGGGAATAACCCAAGTCGCTACAACCACCACGAGTGGAGTAGACCCACTGCGCACTCGGGAACAACCCATCTTTACTACCCCCTTCCAATCGGTGCTAGAAACGGACCTGACAAAGGTACCAGAGGCATCAGGTCGGGATAAGGGTGCAGCAGTAGAAACAAACGCACTCACTCTCGAGGGAGTCGCGCCAGAACTAGCACCAGAAGCTTTCGTATCCCAAAACTACGAAGCATTGGCTGCCCTCATGCAAGAGGAAGAGAAGAATAGATCAGGGCGGAACCTGAAGGCCCGACTCAATTTCGATTCGGAGTACGATACTTCTCCACCGCGCCACCAGAAGGGAAAGCGCAGAGGAAGCGGGCATAAAACCCCAGTATTCAACAGAATTGGGAGGAGAATCGAGGGTGATGAGACATCTCACTCGCAACACTTGAGTGACAGTGATGGAGAAGAACGGCGTACCAGTGTCTACGCCAGACTGGGTAGCCGTAGAGTACATGATAGACTGGGGCGAAAATATCCCCCAAGTGAAAGCCCTTCAGATCCAGACTATGAGTCAGATTCTGAGGATAGCCGGCGCAAGCGCCGTAAGAAGGTAAATTCATCTTCTGACAACTCCTCGGACAACGAGGATAGCGATACTGGGCATTGGAAATCCAGAAGCAGACGCGATAACCAAGAGGAAGACATGTCTCTCCCATGGCGCCGTCAGAAAGTGGATGCGTTTACCAGACGCATTAGTGATTTCTCTGAGAACAAGAAAAGGCGCATGCCTGCAAATGTTAAAACCTATGATGGGACGGGTGATCCTGACGATCACCTAAAAATTTTTGAATCAGCCGCGACCATCGAAAACTGGCCACAACCAGTTTGGTGCCACATGTTTAATTCAACACTGGTGGGAAGCGCGCGGAACTGGTTCAACAAGCTCCCACGAAGGAGCGTGAATGGTTTTGAAGAGTTGAGAAAGGCGTTCCGCCTAAATTTTACTCAACGCAAAAAGTGTGCTAAAAACCCTGTCGAACTCGCCAGGGTAAAACAGAACCAGGGAGAATCCACGAGCGCATTCATGGAACGCTTCAAAGATG